>CATNWA010009819.1:37500-40390 GCA_951230385.1 Staurois parvus | reverse complement strand
ACTTTCAATCAGATGTATTAAAATTAGTACAATAATCCAACCAAATCTTTTAAAAAGGAGATCCCTTTATAATTATAACTATCGTTTGTAATAATCAAAGCTCATATATGGACACAAATGAATGCTACATATAATATATTGATTTTTTTTGTAGGTATGGATATGGGTTTTAAATCATTTTATAGAGAAGGCTTGTATCGTTCAGGTTTAATTTCCAAACAATTCGTTTGGGAAGGGACATGTACATAATTATTTTAGTGCTATGCTAAAAGCTGGTATGACTTATAAAATAAATGGTAAAAAATTATTTAATGGCTAATATATATTTAGGTAACACAGCCACCTTTTTCCAATGAATGTATATTTATCCCCTCGTACACGAGATGCAACATTATTGAATATTAAAAATATACAAATATTATAAGTACAGAATTGGCTTATTTTTTATAGAGATAATATATTTGAATTTCCTAAAGTACTTTATTTTTATTCAAAAAAATATTTATCTATGAGTCGTTCTTATTTTGATGATATATATAGTACTTTTGGTGAACCTATCATTATATAATATGCAGCAAACAAATATGGGTATTGAGCTTGCTTCACAAATTAAAATTTTACCAAAAATTTAGAAGCAAATGTAGCTCTTGTCTATGGAGAGTATTATTATTCAAATCGACCCAAACAAATATTTCAGTGGATAATACTAATCAAATTACAATCCGAAAGTAAATATATATATTTAAAAATTTTAAACTTCCAAATACAATATCACAGGCATATGTATAACAATTAAGATATAATTCCCCCAATTATTTGGTTTGCAAATATTAGTGCTAATATGGCAGGACCCTTGCATTATGATTTGCAAGCAATACAAGAACACCAAGCAATACCGGAGGCATAGGACCCTAATATACACTTATAAAAAATACCATTACACAAAATTGCTACCCCTTATCAATTTACTTTAAATACTTTATTAGGAAATAATCTACTTTTAAATAAATTATTTAAATTTAAATTCAATAAAAAATAAATTTAAATATCTGTAGCTTCTGTGAATAATATTTTGAACAACAGAGATATTATTGCTTTTGCATATGAACAATTACGCTATGATGCTATGCAAGGAGAAAGTAATCGCTTCCCACCAAAATCTTTATATGCTTTCTGGATGTCAATTATCAGAAATAACATTTTCATTTAGAATTCAAGTAAAAAATACAATCATGAAAAAAGGTTTTATTCATACTATTAAATTGTTCAACTAATATCTTGTTTAAAACCAGATACTTCCCCTACCCAAGTTAGAAGAACCTAAGAATAAACCCAAAATTGGGTCTTAAAAGCATTGCATCTATTAGAAAACAAAGCAAAGTATAAAAAAAAGGATTTAATATTAAAGAACCTTATTGGATACAGGGTATTGGTTGTGAGCGATGATAAGCTGGAAATTTATTATAATAAAAATATATATTCAAGATAGTACAGGAAGAGGCATTCTTAGTGAGAATTGATAGTAATCCTTTATATAATCGCTTCCCATTAGGAAAGGAAGGTCTATATTAAATTTGCAAAATTCATATATTCAAAGCTATTTTGGTAGTGGTTACAAAATTGCAGGCAGATTGGATTATCGTGAGAACCCCTCACCTTATATCATATGGAACAAATAAATACTAATTTTTTTTATTAGGACCATTTCATCAACCTATAAAACCTTATGAGCTTAGCATTAAAAACTTAAGATGAATCAAAATATAAAGGAACATTTGGTAAGATTAGATAATGTGCAAGTATGTAGCAGAAACACCTCAAAAACTTATAAAATAATCCCAAACATTTACTTTGATACGTTTACACAATAAAAAATACTTCCCAAGATAACCATTTATCTTAATGTTAATATAAATGCTTCTTTTGCAATTTTAAAGTTCCTCTACAAGTGGTTTTGTTATAGTGTATCTATGATACCTCTATCAGTACAAATCCTCAACAGCCTAAACATATTCATATTCGTGATACCAATATTCAAAAAATACAAAAAGGAAAAAAAAAAATAAATTTTAAATTTAATGTATAAGAAATATTTTTTTTAGTTGCTTTAAAATTCATGCTTTTCATAGGGGCTTGTATTAAGAAACATTTTACAGAGGAAATTAAAAATATTCAGGATGAACAATATAATTTGGTGAATACCACTATTATAAATTTACGAAAAGCTATTCCTAATGAGGGCAAAAGTGTATGCTATTCAAGATAGTAAAAGCTATTATTCAAGGGATTGTTGTCAGCAAAGAACAGAAATGGAAATTTTTATAAAACTATTCATAGTCAAGATTCAAGTGCAGGTATTCAACTTATGAAAATGCTTTGGATCAATTTATGCTATTTATCCATTGTAATGAGCGATTTTTATAAATTGGCTGGATTAAGGATTAAGTGTATATCATAATCAAGGACCAGCTGGTTTATATGACTCTATCAATATAAAAAGTTCCTATTCCCTTAGCATTAATTAATCAAGAGAATTGTCAAAGGATCTTTCAATAAATAGTGTAAGATACTACATATATATCGGATATTTCTATGCTTTCTTCAAAAATACCAAAGTAGAGTGATTAAATTAAAAAAAATATGCATATAGATACAGCTTTTGCAGGCAAAAAAAACAATGGGAGAAATTCTAAGCCGCAGTAGTGCTTATGCTGTTCCTCTTTATGATACAAGGCATACAAAAATAATTAAATAAATTCCATTTGCAAAATTTTTTGCTTCATCTATTGTTCCAACAGGAATTGTAGATATAGTAGGTATTAATAACACAATATGATGCTAACACCAAAATCAATATCAGTAGGTATGAATAATAAAAATTTAAATAATG
>CATNWA010009819.1:0-25000 GCA_951230385.1 Staurois parvus | reverse complement strand
TAGCTTCTGCTTTGCTGAATTATTTTGCCATCCCAATTTTTCTTTTATTTCACTCGGACGCAAAATCACTAAATACTTCTTTATAATCTTTTTGTAAATTAATCAGGAAATAAAATTAACAATGTTTTCTTCTTGTTCAATACCTGTGAGCCAATAACAGTAGATCACTATTGGGTATAAAAAAAGTATATATAATTTGTCCCCATTGGCAATTATCAATTCATCATTAGAGCATAGAGCAAAAAATAAAGCTATACTAATTTTTTTTCATTTGCTTAATAAATCTTTTTTTATCTATTGTCAGCAAATAACATTGGATTGCGTTCAAAATATTACATATATTGATAAGAAAGTTTTTTCACACAAATTTAGAAATAATAAAGCAAAAGTAATTTCAAATTTTGTTAGTTGATTAAAATATATTTCACAAGGTTTTTATTTCTATGAATAAAAATTTTTGAACCCTTTATCTTTGGCACTTTTTAAATTTAAAGTATAGTTGTATGTTATTGGAGCTTTCAAATATGAAGTTAATCATATTGGGGAGCATTAAACTATTTTGGAGAATGTTGATTGGAGAGTGAATCAAAATGAAAAAATAGGAATTGTATGGTAAAAAATGGTGCAGGAAAAAGTAACCTTTTAAAATTAATGCTTCAAGAATATGCCCCCAGTGAAGGCTGTATAAATCAAAGAAAAAAAGATTTGTTGATTTGCATTTTTCATCAAGAATTTGTTGAGCTTAAATGTAGATGATTCTTTATTATGGATTGCATTACCTTTATTAAAGGAAAATCAACAATTTGGGAAAAAGAATTACAAGATATCTAGAGATGAAGAATTTAGTCAAGAAAAAAGCAATCCTTCTGAGGAAAAACTATTATATTATAGTAATTCAATTTAGTTATATATTGAAGAGCTTAAAAGTACGCTCAAAGTAATAGAATTATAGAATCTCATAAAGTTCTTATTGGGATTAGGGTTTAAAGAAGAAGATGATTTGAAAAGAATATTAATACATTTAGTGGTGGGTGGAAAATGCGGGCTTTTTTTTGGCACAAATGATTTTTAAAAAATCCAGATATTTTTAATCTTAGACGAGCCTTACAAACCATTTGGATTTGCCCACTATAAAATGGCTGGAAAGCTATTTGAAAAGCTATGCAAAAAGTTTTATTGTAGTAAGCCATGACCAGCATTTTTTAAATCAAATAGTTAATAAAATTGTTGAAATAGAATTAGGAAAACTCACCGAATATGTTGGCAATTATGAGCAGTATGTGCAAACAAAACAAGAGCGCATGGAACTACTCTCACGAAAGCCTATAATAATCAACAGCAATTTATACAACAACAAGAGCGTTTTGTAGAGCGTTTCGCTATAAAGCAAGTAAAGCGCTCAGTTGCTCAAAGTGTGTTAAATAGATTGGATAAAATTGATAAAATTGTATTGCCAGATACTGACAATCGCACTATTAAAGTTCGTTTTGAAATAGACCAAGCCTCTGGGAAAGTTGTTGTTTGAAGGCAAGTCCTTATCTAAAAAATATATGAATCATTATATTTTGGAAGACACAGATTGTTTGGTACTAAAAAAATCAAAAAATTGCCCTTATTGGAGAAAATGGTGTTGGAAAAATCTACATTATTAAAAATACTTGGTGATATAGACAAAAATATTAATGGCAGTATTGCTATTGGACACCAAGTAAATATTGCCTTTTATGCACAGCATCAAATAGAGTCTCTCAACCTTAATCATAATGTTTTGGAAGAAGCTATGACTGCTAATACCACTCGTACAAGTCAAGAGTAAGAAATCTTTTAGGCTGTTTTTTATTTGGCAAAAATGATGTTGAAAAAAAAGTAAAAGTATTGAGCGGTGGAGAAAAAGCTCGTTTAGCATTGCTTAAAGTAATACTGATGAAAGCCAATTTTTTATTATTGGATGAGCCTACAAACCATTTGGATATTGGATCCATTAAAATTTTGGCAGAGGGCTATTAAGCAATATGAAGGCACTGTGTTAATAGTAAGCCATGACAGGTTTTTTTTTATTAACGCAGTATTGCGAATACTATTTGGGAAATTAAAAATAAAAAAATAAAATCCTTTGATGGTACTTATGATGAATGGGATAATGTTTTTGGAATCCCAAAAAAAAACTACTGCATCAATTTTTAAGGAAAGCCCAACACATGCTACACCTATCGAAAAAAAAACAAAAAGTCAAATTAAAAATAAAGACCTCTCTTTCCAAGAAAAAAAGATTTAAAAAAAACTTTTAAAATTGTAGAAAATAAAATCAATGCTCTTCAACAAAAAAAAACAAATGCTGGAATTCACTTTGAATGGTACTGATTTATATACCAAACTCCACAATTAAAGCAAGTAGAGCAAGAATACCAAGATATACAAGCAAATTGTTGCTTTTAAATGAAGAATTTGAACAGCTTTTTAATATATTGATGAGCGAAGAATAATCCTTCTATTATGATTTTAAGCCATGTGTTAAATGGTTGCTTTATTATTTAGGAAATGTATTTATTTTATAGTAAATTTGTTTCTTTGTTTCTTAAATTGTTTTTAAGTACTTATAAATATGTCAGATCAAATTGAACATGGGACAATAGAAAAATATATTGCCCATTAATATTCAAGAACAAATGAAAACAGCATACATAGATTATTCTATGTCTGTTATTGTTGGGAGAGCATTGCCAGATGTTGAGGGATGGTATGAAGCCTGTACATCGACGCATATTATTTGCGATGTTAGAATTGGGCACTCTGCATAATAGACCACATAAAAAGTCTGCTCGTATTGTGGGAGAGGTCTTGGGTAAATACCACCCCCATGGAGATACTGCCCTGTTTAATGATGCTATGGCACGTTATGGCACAAGATTGGGAGCCATGCGTTATACTTTAATTGATGGACAGGGAAACTTTGGTAATCAAGATGGTGATGGACCCCCTGCTGCTATGCGTTATACAGAAGCTCGTTTACACAAAATGGCAGAGCAAACAATGTCTGATTTTAGATAAGAATACTGTACTCTTTCAACCAAAATTTTGATGATACTTTAAAAGCAACCAACAGTATTACCAACACGCATTCACAATTGTTAATTAATGGTTCTTCGGGCATTGCTGTGGGCATGGCAACCAATATGATGCTCATAATTTGAGGGAGGTCATCAATGCTTGTATTTGCGTTATGTAGACAATAAAGAAAATTACTATTGATGAATTAATGCAATTTGTAAAAGCCCCTGATTTCCCAACAGGAGGTATTATTTTTGGTGTAGAAGGTATTAAACAAGCCATGCACACAGGAAGGGGCAAAGTTGTTTTAAGAGGTGTTACCAACATAGAAAATAAAGCCAATGGGACAAGACCAAATTATTATTACACAAGTACCCTATCAAGTGAATCGTGATGAGCTTTGTAATAAAATTGGTGAGCTTGTTAATAATAAAGTCATAGATGGTATTTCTAATATTAATAATGAATCCAACAGACGTGAGGGAACACGTATTGTGTTAGACATTAAGCGTGATGCTATGGCATCTGTTGTATTAAATCAATTGTATAAAAATACTGCCTTACAAACTTCTTATGGCATCAATAATGTTGCCTTAGTAGATGGACGTCCAAAAACCTTGAATTTAAAAAATTTAGTAGAGGAATTTATTAAATTCAGGCATGAAGTTGTATTAAAACGCACACAGTTTGAATTAGAAGAATCAGAGAAAAAAGCTCATATTTTAGAGGGTTATATGATTGCTATTAATCATTTGGATAAAGTTATTGAGTTGATTAAAAGCTCTAAAAAATCCAGAAGAGGCAAAAGCTGGTCTAATAGCTCAATTTGATATGAGTGATATTCAAGCAAAAGCTGTTTTAGAACTGCGTTTACAACGTTTAAACAGGTATGGAAATACACAAAATCAAAGAAGACTATGAAGCTTTTTAAAATACATAGCAGAGTTACAAGAGATTTTGGCAAATGAGAGACAAACGTTTTTTTAATTATTAAAAATGAATTGATAGAGGTTAAAGAGAGAATTTTGGAGATGAACGAAAAACTCAAATTCAATATTTGGCAAATGAAATTAGTATAGAGGATTTTAATAAAAAATGAAGATGTTGTTATTACTATTTCACAATTTAGGATATATTAAAAGAACCATAGCCACAGAATATAAAGCCCAAAAAAGAGGAGGTAAAGGTGGCAGAGGTGCTCGCACAAGGGAAGAGGATTGGGGTTGGTGAACATTTATTTATTGCCTCTACACACAATAACTTTATTGATATTTACAGAACAAGGCAGTGCTATTGGATAAAAGTATATGAAATTCCGAAGGAGATAAAATTGGGAAAGGTAGACGCTATTCAAAAACCTTTTGCAATTGATGCCAAATGATAATGTTCGTGCTGTTATTAATGTTCCTAATTTGACAAATCAAGAATATATCAATAATCATTATATTGTTTTAGGTACTCACTAAAAAAGGATTAGTGAAAAAAACACAAATTGAGTGAATTTGCCTCCCTCGCCAAACAGGTGTTAATGCCATTACCATATTAGAAAATGACCAATTATTGGAGATGCTTTATTAACACAGATGGTAATTGTGAAATGATGATGGCTTTGAAAAAATGGTTTTTTATTAAAGCCATCCGTTTTGATGAAAATAATGTTCGTCCTACCGGAAGAGGTGCACAAGGAGTTACAGGTATTGATGTGGACAAAAATGATGAGTGTGTTATAGGCATGATTAGCATAATAAAAAATACTGAAAGAAATGTATTAGTAGTGTCTCAAAAAGGTTTTGGCAAACAAACACCAGTAGATGAATACCGCCTACAAAAGCGTTGCAGGGTTCAGGAGTAAAAACGTATTAATATTACTGAAAAAACAGGGAGCTTGATTGGTATTATTGATGTGGCTGACAATGAAGATTTGATGATTATTTGTAAATCTGGTATCACCATTCGTATGAAAGTGAGTGATATTAGAGAAACAGGAAGGGCAACCCAAGGTGTTCGTTTGATAAAGCTCACCTCTGATAATATTTGCAGCCATTACAAGAGTTGTTGTTGAGGATGATAGCGATGATAATGATTCAAATGAAGATACAAATAATGAAATTTAAATAAGAGAATAAAAATTATCTCTAAAATGTATATTTTGTATCATTGTAAATATATTAAAATATTTTTTTTTGTATAATATAGTTGTATTATTAGTATTTTTTATGAGCTTGTTTATGTCTTTACAAGCACAGAGTTTTTATAAAATAGAGAGCCTAATAGGTGAAAAAAAGTATGATGAGGCTTACAAAATATTATGGATATGCAAAGCCAAAGACACAAAAAGGAAAAATGAATACCAATCCAGAGCCTATTATTGGTTGGGGGGGGGGGGATGATTTATGCCAAGCTAAGTGAATCTGCTGATTTGAAAAATAAAATTCCAGCCTTAGAGGGCACTAATGTAGTATTAGCTTCTTTGGAGAATTTTAAGAAGTGTTTTGCATTGAAAAAAAAACTATCCTAATTTAATGCTTACAGGTAGTCTCAAGTGCTTTTTAATATGTATAGTAAAACTTTTCAAGCAGGTCTTGATGATTATAATGATAAAAAATTTGAGGATGCTATATTCAAAAATTAAATTATTGTAGATTCAGTAGGGCAATTTTATGTATAATTTGATGATTTTGGTAGAGACCAACACACACACGACAGTGTCTCAGTTAGATACTACATTATGTTATTTATACAGGTTTGGCACATGTTAATGCTACAATTGATAATCCAGATTCTACAAAAATATTACAGCATCAAATAAAGCAGAAAAATATTTTTCTAAGTTAGTAGATATTCATTGGACAAAATGGCATGAAAGATGTTTGTAAATGGTTAGTTTCTATTGCTCTTACATTAAATAATGAAGAATGGTTTAAAAATATATTGAATATGTAAAAACAAATTATCCCAAAGACCAAAAATTATGGAATGATTTTGAAACTGAGTTTTGCATTGAAAAGTGCTGGTGATAATAAAATTAAAATCTATTGAGGTATATAGAGAGCTACAAAAAAAAAATCCCAAGGATTATACATTTTTCTATAATGAATGTGTTGAATTATATCAATATATATTGTTGATAAAATATCCTTGAATTTGATAACCTAATATTGGATTTAGAAAAATCTGCAAATTCATCATTTGAATTACATTCAAGAGGCTTACCAAGCCTTATATTTGGTACACTGCGTGTGCTTATGTTGTAAAGTATGATAGCTATTCAGATTCTATTCGCAATGTACAAAAAGCACAACGTGACATAGCTGCAAAATATGCCAATGTCCCCAAAGGTAGCAAGAAAGAAAAGGAAAAAAATATTGCTTTATCAGAGGGTAAAAAAACACATTCAGTCATATACAGCCATGCAACAAAAAATATGCACAAGCAGCTTTGGATATTTCTTTAAAATTAGAAAGCTATTTGGATGCAAATATTGCTAATTTAAAATCTAAGGATAAGGCTTTTATATAGAGAGATTTTAGAAAAATTTAGCTACCTTTTATGATGTTTTAAAAATATTGACAAAAGCGATTTTTTATAGCAATAAAGCCAATAAGATCAAATAATATTTTTAAAAAAATTATTAGAAAAAAGCTAACCTAATAAGTTAGCTTTTTTTATTTAGATGATATATTAAGGTCTGCTTGAATAAAAAATACAAAAATGGGATGCGGATTTTCTACTGTACTTTTTAATTCAGGGTGAAATTGGGGTAGCAATAAAAAAAGGATGATTCTTAATCTCTATAATTTCTGCCAATGAGGTATTGCTATTTTTACCACTAACAATAAGTCCTGCTTTTTCAAATGTCGGCAAGATATTCATTATTCATTTCATAGCGATGGCGATGTAGCTTTCTCTTATTATATTGGTTCCATAGATTTTATGTGCTAATGTATTTTCAGTAATGCTACATTCATAAGCCCCCAATCGCATTGTAGCACCTTTTAAGGTATGTTTTTTTTTGTTCTTCCATTAAGTCAACAACAGGATAAGGTGTTAGACTTATCTGCTTCGGTAGTCATAGCATTGGTATATCCTAATACATTTCTTGCATATTCTATAATAGACATTTGCATACCGAGGCAAATGCCCAAAAAAAGGTATTTTATTTGTCCTTGCATTATTTTACAGCACAAATTTTGCCTTCCATACCTCTTTCTCCAAATCCTGGAGCAATTAATATGCCATCTAATTCTTTTAAAAAAATTACTTTTTTCAGACTTATGAAAACATCGTATACCTTGCTCAATATTTCTTCTGTTATGAGTTCGCTTTGTATGGGATAAAAACATATGTACTTTTGACATTCATTGGCAGCACCGCTGCATGTATAAAAGATTCTAAAATAGATTTGTAAGCCATCTTGCAACTCAACATATTTGCCCAAAGCAAAGCAATATGTACTTCTACTTTTGGATTGAATAATTTATTTAAAAATAAATTCCATTTTTCTCTAATTGGGCAAATTACTATTATCTATATTGAGTTTTTTTTAATACAAATACTATCTAAAATTTTCTTTCATCATTGCAAAGGGACACTATATTATACTTTTAGCATCCAATGCTTGAATTACACTCTTCTTGTTTTACATTACATAATAAGGCAATTTTCTTTTTTATTTCTTGATTAATAGGGGTGTTCAGTACGCGCAAGACTATCATATCAAGGTTGCAAACCTGTTTGTTGTAACATGCGTACACTGTGTTGTGTAGGTTTTGTTTTTAAACTCTTTTTGCTGCATTTAAAAAAGGAATTAGTGTAAGATGAATGAATCATACAATCATTGTCTGGCAATTCCATTGAAATTGGCGAATGGCTTCAATAAAAGGCAAAGATTTCTATATCCCCCACAGTGCCCCCTATTTCTGTGATAATAATATCATAGGCTTTTTCTTTTTCAAGTATTTAAAGCCATCTTTTAATTTCATCTGTAATATGGGGAATAATTTGTACAGTTTTTCCTATAAATACTTACCTTTGACGCTCTTGCTCAATAACAGCTTGGTAAAATACGCCCTGTGGTAACATTGTTTGCCTGACTTGTTGGATGATTAAGAAATCTTTCATAATGTCCCAAATCCAAATCTGTTTCTGCACCATCATTCTGTTACATAGCATTCCCCGTATGTTCATAGGGATTAAGGGTATACCTCAGGGTCAAATATTAATATAAGGGTCAAATTTTTGAATAGTAACTTTTAAATTTCTTGCCTGTAAAAGTTTTGCCAAAGAAGAAGCAATAATTCCTTTTCCCAAAGAAGAAGTTACCCCCACCCAATATTAAATATATATTTTGTGTGGTTGATATGATTATCCATAAAAATAACTGAAAAAGAAATCTTACATTCTTATTGCAAAGCTAATTAATTTTTTTATTTTTAGCTATAAAAAAATTATTTTTCATTTTATTACTTATTTTTGCTATCCATAAAAAATAGTGCTATGTCTTTTAGTATTTCTAATGAATTTTTAAGCCCTGTTGATAGGTCTTTTATTTTGGATAAGAATCTGATATATAATGGCTCACAATATGCCTTATCGCTTTTATTTTTATCCCAATGATATTGTAGAAATAGCACAGGAACCTGATATTGTACTGATTGGCTGTAATGAATATAGAGGTACTGATGATGTTATTACTCCTTCCTATCCTTCACACACAAAATATAAGAAAAGAATTTTATAAATTATACAATTGACATAAGGATTTAAAAATAGTAGATTTAGGAAATATAAAGTCTGGGACTCTTTAAAAGATAGTTATTTGGCTATTCAACTTTTATTAAAGAGCTCATTTCATCAAAATAAAAAAGTTATTTTATTTGGTGGTCAGTGCAGTTGTGGGATATCATACACCCTTTATACAAATATTTTTCATGAAGAAAAAAACATATTGACATTGTCTATTCCCATTACAAGTCTTCCTCCTTTTGAAGAAGTCTTCATACATTCCAGAGAAAAAAATTTATGCAAGAGCTCTTAACACAAAAATGAAAACTTTATTCATCAATACACTCATATAGCTTATCAATCATTTTTAGTAAATTCCAAAAATGTTTAGAGATTTTAGAATCTTTTAGAGCTGACTTATTTAGATTAGGAAAAGTTAGAGAGCATATAGAAGATATAGAATCTACATGCGAATGGCACATTATCATTAGTTTTAATTTACAAAGTGTCAAGCCTTTGAGTATGGCATGCATCATATGTCTCCTAATGGGCTAAGTGGTGAAGAAATGAATAATGTGCAAACTGATGCACATTTGCTAGGTATGATCTTAAATATCATCAATATAACCCATATTTGTAATATGATGCCAATGCAGATAAAGAGAATTTTTATGCATGTTGGCTGCACAAATGATTTGGTATTTTATAGATGGAATACTGCTCGTGCCAAAATGATGATTGCTATCCAGAAAATGGTAGCCATTATATTTCAGAACATTTTAATAGTCTTTGACGGAGTAGCAGTCGCGAAGATAGAATATTATAATTTTTTGGAAAGTAAAAAAACCAATAGATGGTGGATACAACTACCCCACAACACCATATGTACCTTGTAACTATAATGACTACAAAACCTGTCTTCTATATAATGAAATCCTGAAAATTGGAGATGAGGGCTATGGAAAGATTATGAAAATCATTTAAAATATACACATTGTGATTGAAATTACTTATAGACAAACAGGGCGTATCAAACGATTAGAAGCTATTGAAGATATTAAGGAAAATATTAATCAATTTTTAAGTATTCAAGTGATTGATTATACAAATCACGAAATTAGAGTACTTAAAAGATAAATATCAACTGAACCTTAACTTTTTTCAAGCAAAATGAAGATATAGAAATTCAGTTCCACACTATCATTCGAGAAAGCAGAATCAATACTATTATCATTTAATTTTTCTATTCCCTGTCTTACCAATACAAGTACATTATTTGAGGAAGAGACAAGTATATTTTATTATTAAAAACGTAAGTATTTTTTATTTTTTCTTTACAGTCAAAATATTGAAAAAACTTTTTTGGAAGTTGCACAAACTTAATATATATATCCACAGATTTTTACGCATCAAAAGTTATGAAGATTTTTTATTGTTCATTCTTGGTTATTACTTCGGATTACTATGCTGGATTTAGTAGAAATTGTATCCAAAACGTATCAAACAATTAACAAAACAAAACTTTATTCCAAACATTTAATTGAGAGTGATGATTTTAATAGTATTACAGAACTTAATTTTTGGGCTAATATTTTAATTTAAAGAATCATCTAATGAATTTCAGCGTTAATACTCATGCTTATTATCCAAAAACAAGAAATATAAAGCAATAATACCATTAGCACAATACATGCAGAGCTGAAAGATTTATTTCACTATTGCAGAACATTTGCAATATAATTTGACTTGCCGCTTAGATAATCTTCGAGAAAATATTTCTAATAAAAATTACTATTGAACAAAACAAAATATTTAAAATCCTAACTATCATCACAGTTTGTATTGCAATACCTACATTAATAGCAGGTATTTATGGTATGAATTTTGATTTTATGTCAGAGTTGCATTGGAAAATATGGTTATTATTATTCCTTATTGATTATGGTCTTGGGTGTTGGATTTACATTATTATATTTTAAAAATAAAAAATGGTTTTAATATAAATTCCTCAAAATAAAAACCCTTACTTTTTCATCCTAATTTATTTGTAGAAATAAGACAAATAGCTATTATATGCTCTTTTTTAAATATCTTTGAGCCATGATTGTAAAAAATAAAATGACTATGAAAATTTTATAATTTTATTATTCGTTGGCGTTTTCAAGTGAGTGTGTTTTATTCATTTTTGGGAGGACTTGCATGCCCATATTTTTGGGAGTTTTGGGGTTATGCATGGCCATTTTTATGCCTTTGGACTGCTGTTGTTGATAAACACATTTTTTATTTGGACCTTTACGCATTGTGCAAAGCTATTTAGAAAAAAGGAGATATGCCAGGAGCTCAAAAAATTGTATCAAGCATTTGGGTTTCCTAAATTACTCATCAAGCCGTGTTCGTTCTGTAATTTTATTATACATTACAAGGACATTTAGCCATGGCAATATCAAGATTTGAATAAGGCAGAGGCAATGATGAAAAAAGGCTTAAAATTGGGAATTGCCAATGAAAGAAGCACAAGGGGCAAGTATGCTAACAAATGGGAATGATTGCAATGCAAAAAGGTAATATTAAAGAATCCGAAGGTTATATTCGCGAAGCCATAAAAAAAAGGATTGCCCGACAAAGAAACCGAGTAGCAACAGCCTATTTACAAATGTGTTTCTATATTGATGACCAAAAGAGAGTTTATCGTGTTGCCAAAGATTATTTAGAAAAAAGTCAAAAAATTGAATCCCACAACACCAGAATTGGTAACCCAAATCAAGCAATTAGAAAAATATATTTCACGCATGCCAGGGGGGGGGGGATAAATTTCAATATTGCCTTGTGTGTTTAATATAAAAAAATTATTTTTTATAGGAAACTCGTCTTGGGGTATCTAAAAATAAATTTTCCAAACTTATTTTATCTATTGCTACTTGGGCATTAGCATTGAGTTTTGGCAACATTTAATTATAATCTTTGCCATTGTTAATGGCTGTTATTGTATAGCTCATTAGCCATAAAATGTATAGCATGTGGGGGATGTTTTTTTTTTACCCATTCCCATTTATTTTTATTATTTTTTGATTCTGTATTTTTATTTGTCGTTTTATTTTCGCGCACACATTAAAACATTTTTTTTTCCCCTTTGGCGAATATAGTGGAATTCCCCAAGAATTTTTTTTTTATAGCATAGAAAAAATTTTTTTTTGTTGTTATTAAAACAACATCCAGATATTACCTTTTTATTTTTTTCCATTTATGCCTTTTGCAACACAATACACTATTGTCCAAAGTTTAAGGTAAGTATGGGAAGGTCTTTTATTAAAAGGCTTTTTGACAATTTTGGAAACCTTTAAAGAATTTATGATAGGGGGAGCACATGTCAATTCTAAACATGAAATGAAAATGAATTTTTTTTGATCTCTAAAAAAACTGCCGAGCACATGGAAGTATCTGTTGGGGACAAAATTTTTATTACATATTTTTAATAGTGAAGAAGAAAAACCTCGTACAAGAAGGGTATTTATAAAAGGTATTTTTACAAATACTGATGTTGATGAATATGATAAAAAAAATTGCTCTTTGTGATATGAAACTTTTCAAACATATAGGTTGTTCAAGGGTAGTTTGCGGGGGATATGAAGTCTTTTGTAAGTCCACAAAAAAGTAGACAATATAGCTGTTGTGAATAATTTCTTACTTTGAAAAAATTGCCTTTATCTTGGAGTTCATTGACCTTAAATCAAACCTTAGGTTTTATTTTTGAATGGATTTTTTTAATTTTCACAAAAAATTACAGAACGCATTGCATTATGTATATTTGGCTTACTCATTATGATTAATATTATTAGCAGTATTTTTTTAATTTTCATTATTGAGCGTAGTGCCATGATTGGAATTTTGTTTTATGCTTGGGAGCTTTACCCATTCTCATATTACAAAAGAGATGATAGTATTGGGTGGTATGCGATGGATTATAAAAGGTATTGTTTTGGGGACTTTTTATGGGGTCAGTTGGGTTTAGGGATTAATATTGCTACAACAGCAATTTTTTTTGGATGACACTCGACCCATCGAGGTTTATATGATTTCAAAAGTTGAAGTAATATGGATATGATAGAAACTTTTTTATTGGTTTTTTTTTAATGGGCATATTTTTCATTTGTATATGTAGTTTATTTATCCCTTTTACTTTTTTTTTAAAATCATTTTCCCCTATAAAAGAATTTTAAATTCAAATAAACTTAAAATAGAATAAAACTTTTTTAGAATATTTTATTATAAAAATACTCTTAACTTTGGCAAGTATTTTAAATTTTAGTGGCGAGGTTTAGCTCAATTGGTTAGAGCGCAGGATTCATAACTCTGAGGTAACGGTTTCAAAATCCCGTCCTCGCTACTTAGCTGTTTTTTTACCCATCATATGATATGTTTATTAAAAAACAAATGTTCTATTATTACCGGAGCCACAAGAGGCATTGGTGAATTCTATTGCCCTAAAATTTGCCGAAGAGGGTTCAAATATTGCCTTTACCTATATTAATAATGATGAAAAAGCAAAATCTTTGGAGCAAAGGCTTTCATCTTTTTTTATAAAAGCAAAGGCTTATAAAAGCAATGCAGGAAGCTTTAATGATTGCGAAATATTGGTAGAAGATGTACTCAAAGAGTTTGAGGGCATAGATGTGTTGGTGAATAATGCAGGTATTTTCAAAAGATAATCTTTTATTGCGTGTTACCCCTGAGAGAATGGCAACCAAGTGATTTGATATTAATTTGACAAGTGTTTATAATATGATGTTTTTTTTTTTTTTAAGTCTTCGTCCTTGGATGATAAAAAAGGTGGAAGCATTATTAATATGAGTTTCTATTGTAGGTTATCAATGGCAATGCAGGACAAGCATCTTTCTAGTATGCAGCTTCAAAAGCAGGAATGATTGCATTTGCAAAAAGTATAGCTCGTGAGCTTGGTAGTAGAGGTGTTCGTTGCAATGCTATTGCCCTGGATTTTTATTGAAACACAGATATGACCGAATATTTACAAAACAATCCTAAAATTGCAGAAGATTATAAATCAAAAATTCCCTTTAGGACGCTTTGGCACAGCAGAGGATATTTATATTTTTCAATGGCTTTATTTTTTTTAGCTTCTGATAAAAGTTTACATATATTACAGGTCAGGTATTCAATGTCTGTGGTGGATTAAGTATTTAATATTAAAATATTATATCATGCTAAAACAAAAATTTTTTTTATTATTCATTTGTATAATATTTTTTGCTTGTATCAAATCAAAGCCTCATGGAAAACTACAAGAAGACATTTTTGGCACTTTGGGTATTGCATTAAATCCAAATAGTACTTTTGCCTACATTTCAAATTAGATGGCTTTAAAAATATAATTAACCCAATCAATATAAATACATTTTCCAATGCCAATAACATTAAAGATAGTACACAGATATTTATGTATTATTATTTTGCAAATAGCAAATCAGATAGCACACAAATTGGCATTAATAGTCTTGAGAGCATTACAACAAAAAAAAATTAGGGTTTTTATAGTTTTTACAAATGATAATAATAAAGATACTTTTGGAAATACATCCCTTTCCAATGTGAAGGTTTTAAATTTTGGTCAAAACTATTTAACCCTTTCTTTTTTAATTTTTATGGTTTGGGTACTGCAACACATCTTATTTCATTAGTGTATGATAAAGACAAGGCAAATCATAATCTCTTGGAATGGGATGCTAATAAAGATACCTTATTTGTACAATTTCGAGGCATAATCCTTTTTAATGATAACTTTTGTAAACAATTTGTATTTCTGGTCTTTATTGCTTTTAATCTCAATGATATCAAGCCAGTAGGTGGCAAGATACTTTTTGGGTTTGTAAGATTTGAATACCTTTTTAGGAGAAAGGGAGAATATTACTTATATTGCCTTCGGTTTTTTTTGGAAATAAATGATTTTTTTATGTTGCTCAATACCTTATTTATTAATGTAATTATTAGCTTGTGTCCATCATTGTAAACGATATTATTGAAGCAATTTGGTACATTACAAAAAGCTGTGAATCATATTTTCTTTTAAAATAGTTAGTGGAGAAAATAGTAGGTTTTTTTTTTTTTTTTTGTCCCAATGGGGCAGTTAAAAACTACAACTTTGAAAATGGGATAACAGGTTTTCAAAAACCCAATCATGGGGACAATAGAAATTTGTAATATTAATGTACTACAAAATCCCATTTCCTCTAAACAACAAAAATTTTATTTACCTGAAAACAAATCCTTTAAATACTTGGATATGTATGTCTGTGAATATTTACAATTTTTTAGCCACTGCATACAAGATAAAAAGATATAAAAAAATCTCATTGCTCAAATTGTATTGAGCAAATACAGGACTTGGCATTTGAAGCACACAAAAAAATTGGACAACTATCCAAAGGATATAAACAACCGTGTAGGCATTGCTGCCACATTTTTATTCATAATCCACAAGTATTAATTTTAAGACGAGCCAACTTCTGGCTTTTTTTTGATCCTAATCAAATTATAGAAATTAGAAAATTTAATTCTTGATATTGCTAAACAAAAAAAACATGTGCTTTTTTCTACTCAATTATTATTGCAGGAAGTAGAAGCCTTATGCAAACGAGTAATTATCATCAAACAAAGGCAATATTTTGTTACAGATAGTCCCATTGAGTTTTTTTTCTTCAAAAGAAAATACAAGGACATTCTTATAAATGTAAGTATTCACTTGTAAAAGAATTTTATTAATATATCTAATATTTCACAAGCCTTCCCTAAAGTCATTATCAAAAGTGATAATCCCCATACTATAAAACAATTCATACTGCTGCAATGAATGATTTATTTGATTCCAGTGGCTTTATGAAAACAACATTATATATTATCAGTAAAAAGAATCTCATAACAAGCTTGAAAGCATTTTTTAAAGAGCTCACCAAAGCATAAGAATCAGGTGTTTTTGCTTACTATTTTCCAACTTACAACTTTTGCATAACGGATAATTTTTACCATTCAACATATATCCTTTTTGTACCTCATCAGTTGACATGGCCTTTTTTATCTTCTTCTTCAACAGCAATTTCTGTAATTTGCCTCATGATATTCTGTATCAAATGGTTTTTTTTGGGAAATACTTTCTATAACTTGCAAACCATTTTTGTTTTAATATCTTTTTAAGTTTATTGAGCAACCAATTGTAGACCTTCTTTTGTAATTCTTTATTATTTTCATCTTTATATTTTAAGAATTCTTTCTCAGCACGCTCACAATCGTCCAACACTTCAAGTAAGGTATCTTTTAAATTTATAATTTTCCTTGCAGCGATTTGTATCCATTCTATTTTTTCTTTTGGCTGTACGTTTTTTTTATAGTTATCAAAGTCTGCATAAATCGCAAATATTTATTTTTAAAATCCTCTTTCTTCCTCAATATTTTTTTCTTCCTTTTGGCAATACTTGTTCCTCAGCTTGCTCACTGATTATATTTGGCTCTTTGGCATCTACATTTTCATGATTCTCTACATGTTGATTCATTATTTTCTGACATAGCATTTGAATTTTTTTACTTCTACAAAAGTATATGTTTTAAAACAAAAAAAAATAGAATTTTTAAACATCCTTTAAAAAAATACTATACCATCATATAGCATGTTACAGATGATTGTATGATTAAACTTTTCATCTATTAAAAACCTTTTAGTTTTGCAAGTCAACTGAAGAATAAAAAATACTACTCACATACATGGTGCAAGAGAAAAATAATTTAAAAAATATAGATGTTGATTTTCCAAAAAATAAACTTATAGATTGTTACCAGGATTATCAGGTTCTGGAAAGTCTTCTTTGACCATAGATGTACTTTTTGCAGAGGGCAAGCGTTCGTTATGCAGAAAGCCTCAATTCTTAATGCCAGACAATTTTTGATGCGTGCCAAAAAACCCTAAAGATAGATTATTGATTTGGAGCAATATATCCCCCACCATTGCCATTAATCAAAAAAGTAGTCAATAGAACACCACGTTCTACAGTAGGCAGTGTTTCCGAAGTCTATGATTATTTGCGAGATTCTTTTTTCACGCATAGGGAAAATTTACTCGCCTATTTTCAAATAAGGAAGTAGTGCCATCAAAATGTAGCATTTATTTTAGATTTTATCATAGCCTAACCTGCTTCCTCAAAATTTATATATCCTTTATGTCGAGATGAACACAGCAGCAAGCAAAGAACTTGCAGACACAATTTGAGATTTTATTACAAAAGGATTTACTCGCCTTTGGCATAATCATGAAATAAAAACATTGAAGACATTTTTATAACAAAATAATATTCCCATACATGTCATAAAAAAATTTTTGTTCTTGTAGATAGATTAGTTATAGGAAAAGATATAAACGAAGTCATAATACATCAATTAAAAGATTCTTTGTCGACTGCCTTTTTTGAGGGTATGAATACCTTACATTTTTACAAGTCAATGACAAGTTACACAAATTTGTAAATCGCTTAGAAATGGATTGGTATTTCTTTCGAAATTCCTAATCCAAATTTGTTTTTCACATAATAATTCCTTAGGTTCTTGCCCAAGTTGTGAGGGTCTTGGATGGTGTACAAGTATTGACAAAAATTTAGTTATTCCCAATAAAAATTTAAGTCTTTATGATGATCGCTGTCAGTGCTTGGAAAGGTCAAGTAATGGCTTCTTGGAAAGATGATTTTATTTGTAATGCTCAAAAATATAAAATTCCCTATTCACACAGCTATTAAAGATTTAACCGCTGAGCAATACAAACTTTTATGGGAAGGCAATGGCATCCTATATGGAATTAATGATTTTTTTTAATAAAATAAAATCCCAATTATACAAAATACAATACCGAAGTGATGTATACAAGATATAGGTGCAAAAACATCTTGTCCAACTTGTAAAGGCTCTCGATTAAGAAAAGAAGCATTATATATTAAAATAAACAATAAAAAACTATTCAGGATATAAGTACCATGCCTATTCATAGTTTATTACAATGGGTTTAAAACACAAGATTGGACAAGCCATGAGCAATATTGCTATATTGCTAAGCGACTTTTTATAGAAATAGAACAACGCCTACAAACCATTATAGAAGTAGGAATGCCTATTTAACATTAGAAAGATTAGCAAATACCCCTTAGTGGTGGAGAAAGTCAGCGCCTTTTATTGGCAAGATTTTTGAAAAGTACACTAACACAATCATTATATATTTTAGACGAGCCCTCTATTGGGCTACATCCACGAGATACACATTTCCTCATCAAATATTAAAGCAATTACGCGATTTAGGAAATACAGTTATAGTAGTTAGAACATGACGAGCAAATCATGAAAGAAGCCGATTACATCATAGATATGGGGGGACCATTGGCAGGTGCAGAGGGTGGAGAAATTAAGTAGTATTCGCAGGGACTTATAAAAATTTAATCAAAGCAAATACACTCACTGCCCAATATATCAATAAAGAAAAAAAATTGCTGACAAAAAATATCACCATGCAAACAACAAAAAATTCATACATCTACAACATGCCAGTATATAATAATTTAAAAAACATCAATATTTCTTTTCCTTTACATGCCATGAGCATTATTTGTGGTGTAAGTGGCAGTGGGAAATCTTCATATATAAAAAATATTTTATATCCTGCTTTAATCAAAGCAAAGAAATTGCCTAGTTTCGCATTCATACCCATATAGGAAAATATACAGATATCACAGGTGATTTGAATGATGTGCAACATATTGAATGGATAGACCAAAAAGCTATTGGTAAAACTTCATCGTAGTAATCCCATTTCATATATCAAAGCCTATGACAATATTCGAGAACTTTTTGCAAGCCAAGCACAAAGTAAGGCAAAAGGCTTTCTTGCCAAACATTTTTCTTTTAATGTTGAGGGAGGAAGATGTGAAAATTTGTAAGGGTGAAGGCAGGAACTTATAGAAATGCAATTTTTGGCAGATGTGGCATCTCGAATGTGAGGTATGTCAAGGAAAACGTTTTAAGCCAGAAATTTTAGAAGTTACATACAAGGGATATAATATTTATGATATTCTCAATTACTACCATAGATGAGGCAGCAAGAATTTTTTAATGCTGAAAAAAGTATTATACAAAAAATACAAGCCCTCCAAAAAAGTAGGGTTAGGATATATAACAATTGGGACAAAGTCTTTCCTCTATGAGTGCGGAGAATTACAACGTATCAAATTAGCTACTTTTTAATCGATGACCTCTCTCAAAAACATACTATTTTTATATTCGATAACCTACCACAGGAATTACATTTTGAAAGATGTAAACAAATTATACATAGCCTTATCACAATTAATAGCAAAAGGCAAATACAATAATCATTATTGAACATCAATTAGATATGATTAAACAAGCAGATTGGATTATAGAATTAGGACCGAACATCAGGAGATGAAGGAGGACAGCTTTTATATTGTGGCAATCAAAGAAAATTTATAGGAAACAAAAAACCCCCACAATAACAGCATTTTTATAAGAAAATAAACCTTTCTTAAATTTCTTTTATATCTTTGCTTGTAAATATTTTTAAAACCAAAAAAACAAATTCTAATTTATGATTAAACTAAATTATAGTACAATCTATTTATATGTAGCTTAATGATGGGTAGCATCTTCATTGTATGCAAAAAATCTAATACCCCCCCCCAATAATTCACAATAGTAGCATCCTCAAAAAGCAAAGATTTGCCCAATGGCACTCAATAATATTGTAGGAGACAAATGTGATGTCCTCATCACCAAAGACAATAAAGTCTATTTAGTACGCTACAAAGTCCCAATGAAGAAGTTCTTTTGCCCTCTTTTTATGATGGGAAACCCCTTATTATTGATATAGCAGCAAACGATTATAGTAGTATATTCAAGTATGGTCCTAATGATAAAGCATAGAAGACAAAAGTGGAAATGGAATCTTTATCAATGATGTATTTAATAATGATAAAAAACTACCAGATATATCAATAAATTTAACAACTGTTTAGGTAAAAAAAACATGAGAAGACTAAAACATCTGAGCTTATCCGGAAACAAAAAATCAGAATCTTAATATAGGTTATAGCTTAGGCATAAATGCTAATCTAAGACATATTGTCTTACCCAAGAACCTAAATTCCATAGGAGATTATGCTTTCTACTTATGCAAACAAACTAACAAATATTACCATTCCCAAATAATGTAAAATCAGATTGGTTATAATGCTTTCGAATACTGCTCAGATCTAAAAAAAAATCCGTATAGAAGACAATACAACACCACCCAGCAATTTCGTATGTCAGTCGATCATCCTACCCTTATTTCCACCTTAATGCCGCTAACAGTACAATTGAAGTGCCTTAAGACACAGCAGGCAGTGTGGAAGCCTATAAAAACAGCAGAGGGTTGGAGTCAATATGCAGATAAAATAGTGGGCTATTAGTCCATCGACTATCAGCATCATAGCCTTGCCAGAAAGTGATAGATACTTCAAGCAATATTTTAAATACCATACACCCCTGTAATGGGTATTTTTTATATCAAAAATATAGCAAAATAATCCTCATATATATTATACAAGCAAGTAAACCTTTTTTGTCCAAAAAAAAGCATAATTTAAATACTTTTTAAAAAAAAAATACATATCTTTGTAGCTCAAAGTTCACATGATATAAGGTTATAAACTATCATGCAAAACAACCTTATCTCAATGGAAGAATCAAAGGATATACCCCCCAATAATTTAAAGATTGTCTAAATTTAACCAGCCTCACAATGAAATCACCCATAAATAACATTAAAATGACTAACTCATTCTATCATAATCATTCATTCTTGAAACCAAAGAATAAAATATAGTTTTACCACTTCCACCCTACTTTATTTATGAAGGGAAACCCTTATTATTGATATTGATTTAGTGCCCCCCTGCTGAATAAAAATACAAACTCAAGTGCACTTAATGGATTCTGATACTAAAAGCCATCTTTAACTTCTTTTAGTACAGCCCAAGACAAATCAAGTGAAAACAATTAAGTAAGCATAAACCGCAAATAAAAGCCCAAGGAAATTCTGTAAGCTATTTATAGGCTTTGAAGACCTATTCCAGTATAAAATTATTGATGAGCAAAAAAGCATTAAAAAAACATTGCCACCATGATTGAGTAGGGTTTTCTCAATAAGAAATTCACTTATTCAAGAAAAAAAAAGGACTCTAATTACAGAAGCCCAGCACAACCACCTAAATAATTTTGGGGGCAATGAAGTGTATACAAATGCAGCAGGCTGTAAAAGTATGCAGAGGAGTGGAAGGCAATGCAAGTTTTAGACAAAAATGATTCTTGCCATACGCTCTATGGGCAGCATAAACCCCTTAGTGGGCACTAGGAGTGCAATGGCAAAATTAAAACAATCAATGGAAAAAAACCTTTCTTTCAAAAAATATACCCTAGCATAATGATAATAAACTAAAAAATAATATTTGACAAAATTAACAAGAATATAGCTGTAGTGCTGTGCAAATATTCATTGGAGCATGTCAAAAAGGAAGGAATCCTATACTAATTATATGGCTCGGAAAAACCAAACAAAATTATTGGCACAATGGATGATTTAATATATTTGATCGCTATCTAAACATCCAAAAAAAAGTTACCTATAAAATCAATTTTATATCCAATACAAACTATAAAAAAATGGTAAAAATACACACGATGCTTTTTAAACTATCTTTTAATATGAGCTAGAAACAAATTAAAATTTGTACATCTGAAAAAATTAGGAGCTATTGAAAATATTCATTAATAATAGGTATTTCAGTTCTAAATATCCCATTCCTAATTCTGTAGTCAATGATGATTTTGTCCACAAACTCACATAGAACCTTACTAAACTTATCCCTTGGAATTTTTGACAATATCAATCTAAAAAAATAAAACCATCACACTACTAAAATCCCTTATTCTGAAAAATAATATACAATTGATGCCAACTCTATTTTGAAGGCAATTCAGATCAATACAAAATCAAAATCAATACAATAGCTCTATTACCAAGGGCAATATTTAAAATAAAATACCTGTATAGTATTTTTTTATCAAAAATTATTAAATGATGAAAAAAAATAAATTACTTTTTAAAATAATATAATATCTTTGTAGCAATGGATTAAGGTTATAAAATCATGCATTAGAGGAAATGAAATCAATATACTTATTGTACTTTCCGTTTTATTCTTGTGAATAGTTTTGCATAACGCCCCCCCAATATAAAAGTCAAGATTAAAAAAAAAATAGTTTACGAACAAGAAAAGGAAATATAATTTGCCCTACAAAACAGTTATTGATAAACAAACATTGCCAATGAGTTTTTAGAACAAAACAGGAATACGCTCCCCCAAAAGTTGCAGGAAAAAATTTAATGCTGCTTTTAAGCTCGATTATAATCAATGGGGGGAGTTTTCTTCCGCCCAAAATAAAACACGATTGCAATTACACCCCCCCACCCGGAGATCATCAATAAAATATAATACACTAAAATCAAATACCTAAACACTCAATTTTTATATAAATACAAACTTATAATATGGTAGTAATGGAAATATGGAAGAAAAAAAATACGAAAATATTTGGCAGAATTATTTCAGTTCTATTGGATAAATTAGTCAATTTAATAAAAAAGCCATTAGGAATTTTACTATATAAATAAAAATTCAGAATATCTTTTCATTCAGATACTCAATAAAATGAAATAAAAAATTTAAAAAATCAAAAAAAAAAAAAAATGAAAAGAAAATACATTTTTTTAGCAGGATAGATTATGATTAGATTTAAGCATAGTATCATACACCAATACAAATCAATGAATTAAAATCAAAAGTCCCAAAATTGGGTATTAAAAATTATCTCTATTAATGAATTTACGAAAACTGTTTGAAAAAAACTTTTAAAAAAAAGCACTATCTAAAAAAGGCTCAATATGGAAATGGTAATTGGATATAAAAGCCCAAATAAAAAAAACAATTTAGCGTAATAATTATCAATGAATTATTTTGGACTTTACAAAGCTTCATTGCACCTGATTTGGTCAATATACTGTAAATATTGGATATAATGTGTAGAAATCTCCAAGAAAAATTGTAAAAAGCCTAGGCAACAATGGTGAAGGACAAAATGAAGGAAAATATTATCAAATTACAATATCAGTTTTTCAAACCTTTAAAGCCTGAAAAGTTCTTTTAAATTTTAATATAGGCAGTATATTTAGAAAATCTGGTTTTGTAGTAGATTTTAATTTTTTTTATAATCAAATTTATTAAACTTGATTTGAAACCAGATCCATCGCTCAAAAAATACGAAATGGACAAAAATGTATTTTCATATTTTAACATCAACAAAATCTTTACTTATGGCACAGAGTTTAATACAAACCGCTCCCCTCCCCCCCTTACCATTCATCAGCAAGATTAAATATTTCATTAGGATAACAAATTTTCTTGTAAAGCCAAAGATGACAATATTAAAATCGAGAACTATCAAGGAAGGAAAAGTATTTGCCAAGAGACCCCAATTCCTTATCGATCTTTTAAATTGGAAAGCCATGATTATGTTTTGATTGTTTAAACCGCTCTAAACACATGGTCATGTTAAGGTAAATTATAACAATTCCATACATCAAAACAAGCAAATATAATGCACGGCTACTTTACAGAAGTAAATTTGCAATTTTTGATAGTAATAATAATGCCATTTTAGATGATTATGATAATTTTAGTCAATGGCTATTTTCTTTGTTAACCTAACACTAAAACAAAGAAATTTTAAATATGGCATGTCTGTACAAGTTGGAACAAACAAATTTATTCAATTACACAAATATTAATATTTCAAATATTCCAGGCAGGCAAATGTTTGCTCGGATACAATACAATTTTCAAAAAAATCAATTTTTTTTTAAAACCTTTAAATATATATTCATTATGATGTACACATTCAATTTCAAAAATCTATGTTAATAACTTGCAATAACAAGTTTATTTTGCTCTTTGTCAAAAAAAAACACCAAAATTGACAAGTGCCGAAGCAAAAATTTTTAAAATATTTATGCACCCCAACAAGGAGGACAAACAACCACAGGACAGGCCTACTGACAATATCTGGGGCATTTACTAAATTAAATAGTTTAGTAGTAAAAATGATACCATCAAAGATGATAATTGGGATATTGCCTTATCGTGTGCACCACAATTATTGTCAAAGGAGGAGCTAAGGTAGGAATCACTGAACGAGCCAGAAAGAACATGGGGAAGCATCCCTGTTAGTATTGTTAGCAAGTACTTTTGATGCACTAAAAAAAGCATTTCCCGAATCATCTACTTTTAAACAGAATGCTGCTAATGCTGGATATGCATAATCCTACCGGAGAGCGAAAAACGATAAGGTTGTTGGTATAATTATAATCGTACTACACATCTAATAACTCCCATTGCAGGGAAAGGTATTGTAGTCAAAAACATTAAAAAAATAAATAAAAATAAAAAAAAAAAAAAAAAAAAAAAAAAAAAATAAAAAAAAATAAATAAAAAAAAAAAAAAAAAAAAAAAAAAAAAAAAAAAAAAAAAAAAAAAAAAAAATTCTGGGAACAATGGATTGGATGATTCTAATTATGGTAACAGGTGCAAAAGCAGAAGAGGAATTTTTATGGTAGAGCAAAAATTGAGGATGTCATTGATGTTCCTAATGATGATGTTTTTATCACCAAGATCTTCGGTATATTGGTATTGATATTGCTTCCGGTGCTTCTGAAGTGGTCCTTCTGGACTTTTTAGTAGATTTTAGTGTATCACCAAATTGGATGGTGCTTGTATGATTTTTCTGGCACTATTAAATGCATGATGCTAATGTTAAGAACAAACAACATGTGGTCTAATCCCCTTCTGATGGTTTAACACTGAAAAAATAATACTTAACAATAACACCAGCCAAGAACCATTATTGTGCGTACAGCTTATGGGAATTATGCAAAAATAAGATGATTTCAATATTGACAAAGATGCTTTCACTGCGGAACAATGGTTTATGATGTTTCCCATTTACCTATCTTACATTTGAATATGTTCTTGTACCCAAAAATAGTAAACAATTTTCAATCAAAAAAAAAATAAAT